>QYSG01012224.1:0-14891 GCA_003988875.1 Lachnum nothofagi
CTTGCTCCTTATATCTCATCTTGCTCCGCCAAAGTTAAGCGTCTCGCATGGCAGAACTTCCCCGGCCTGAACGTGCTCAACCAGCCCGACAGTGCCCGCCGAAATGCCACTCAAACCGGTCTCAACGAGACCACAGGATGAGGCCCATCTGCTCCCAGCTCCGATGTCCCCGCTGAGGGCTGCATTGGTAACAATGTCACCGGCTTCAACTGCTCTGCTTCCATCTCCCAAAACCGGAGCATCCCGCTGTCTTACCCCGGCCGCAAGGTCTTCTTGGAGTGGGAGGACCTAGGCAAGGCTGTTGGGCCAAACAACAGCTATGTCACATCCACAAATGCCGAGGCACCGCAGTTCGTTCTCTGGGTTTCGCAGCTGAACACTACGTACTCGCCTCTGACCAATATCACCACCAGGAATGGAATGAGCTATGGCCAGACTATCTAGCCTGATGTCAGCACTTTTGAGGGTGATCCGGCTATCAATGGTAAGTCTCTCACCCATCRGGAGACATTGATGTCACGGCTAATGATTGTGCAGGTACTATGTTCATTGCGCTGACTGACACGAACCAAACGTACACGGCATTCAACCTCAGCGCCGTCAACCCCCACGTTGCTGCCGGCCCGTTCTTGTATTAAGCTGGTTAAAGGCTTTACTCTTTGAACATCACTTGAGTATCTGGGAGAGATATACACGACGCTTTACGATAGCTTAATGGATAGAAGTTTCACCGAAAGAATTGATGTCCGCATTCACGTCTTGACGTCGCCTTGCTTTTCGTGTTATGCTTGTGCTCAACACCATAGGCAGTATCGAATCGTCTCATCCGCAATAGACTCGGACAATGCATTTTCCGAGATTCGTACMAGCGGACCCGGGCATGATTCCATTCCAGGTCATTTCTGCTGTTATGATAAAACGATCTTCATTTTCAGGAGTACATAATGTTCGGAGAATGCTTTTTCCGTGTCATCAGAGYTACGCACCAGACTTTAGTTCAGGATACGATTTCGTTCGAGTCTTGATTTATGTTTTGATCTGCGTATTGGGTGCCCGGGGGGTGTGAGTGGTTGCAGGACGGGGTGATGCAGTATAGCGATCTTCTTTGTCTACAAGAAGATATTCGGAGAAGCCATTTTCCGCGTCACCTGAGGCACGTACCAAAATTCGACCCTGGAGATATTTTCCTTCAACTCTGAATTTGTGTATGAGGTGCCCCTGCCCGTGGGAGTGGGAGTGAGTGCACAGTATGGGGTATTGCATCACAGCGATCTTCACTTCCTCATAAGAATCTGTTCGGAGAATGCATTTTCCGAGGTGATACGGACCGCAAATCCGGAGAACAGACGCAAGAATGTATTCTGAGAAGGTATTCATGAGGATGCCATACCGTGTTTAGGACTGTGCAGTGAAACTTGTGTATGCGGGGGGTTACCAAACTTTGAAGTCTAGCAGAAGAGCTCGAGCTCACAGTTGGTGATCAGAGCCCATCYCAGTCTTTCTATGGGGCACGAAGTTTACAACTTCCCTTGACTTGGGAAACTGATATAATATGAGTTCAGTATATAGGCACTGCTTGCGGAGAGAGTGCAATGTATATTTGAATTGAGAAATGCGGTGCTTGGTGACGGCTTTCCCTGGGAATGCCGTTTCCTAATAGCATGAACGGGCTAAGGAGCAAGTATTGATTGTATGCTATTCATATCACCGCCCTAACACAAGAGTTTGGAAGCTTCCAAATACTTCAAAATGCGGTATCGGTACATAGGTATAAGCATAATTTRGCTGAAGGGACAAGTACTGGATACATTCTTGCTTGTGYATACAACTTGATGCAGGAGTYTGAAGTTTGAAGTTTTTATAACACGATAATGTCATGCACTTGRACAGCTTTATGATCGGATCTCTTGGCATTTTGACGTGTCGATCAATTCGAAYCGACTTCCTCTTCATGCGACGTAAATGAGATTGGATGGCGGCAGCTCATGCCACTGCATCTGAGATGCATCCCGGCGACTTATCATCGTCTGATATTAGCCCCTGCTATGATCAGCCTTATGCGATAGAGTTCAGCCAGCTGTTCGTTCAGTCTTCGAGTACCGAGTGGGTCTCTCGAGGGATGGATGCTGAAGACYTGGACAAACTCAATCTTGTTTGTGACTTGGCAGCGGGAGTCTAGGAGAATAGACTTTCATGAGGSTCTGACGCTTGTCAATGTTATCTCAGGATGCAATCAGCCAGAATGGACCAGTAGTTTTCCCAACAGGATTTCCCTACCTCCCTGCGCCTGAGAGTACTGTACTTTCGAGCTCCACGTAATGAGTATCAAGTGTAAAGCATGAAAACATCGGATAGATGATGGCGGAGAATTATTGATGACTGTTGGGTTTCAAGATGTGGYGTCCGATGAACGCTTGYGAGATCTTCCAGAGGCACAGATGGTGGTTGTCAAGTGAGTCCGGGCGGTTGCACTCGAGGCCAGTCACGTGGGCGTCTCACAACCCCTGCTCCGACAAGCTCGCCTGGAGACCTGAAACGACGACCGTGCCGTGGGATTTTGGAGAGCCGTCTGATTCAGTGCGGCTTCATACTTTCCCCCGCAATAGCGGCTCCATTGCTTCTCGCAAGCCAATCGCATGCCAAGACGCGCKCGATCTGTGCCTCAGAGCTGTCGCGGTGGTCGTTCGCGGCTCGTCTCTCACACGGGCACGGCCAAGCATCCATCAACAGCGCCAATCTCGGGYGATCGCATGAGGCGGTTGAGACCAGATTCGCTTCTGGCCGTGGAAGAAGCCATCCCGAAATTGGTATCTTGAGCCGTCAACTTTCCCAGCAGCCACTCGGCAGGCTCGCCGAGACRRATTTCAGCCTCCTGGACCATCCACAAGCAGCCACAATGACGCTRTCTGCCCAAATACTAGGTAGCGAGCGGCCAGGGAGGGATTGTCTCCCGAGACGATAAGTCTCAGCGCTCGAGAAACACCGTRTTCTCCAGGTATGATCTCCAACGCAGTAGATTGAACGGCCACCCTCAAGGGTGACAGGCGTGAACTCCCATGTCAGGTATGGTTTGATCCGAAATTGTCGAGGCGGGCAGTTTCTRGATGATTCATGTTATAAGGGCCAGTCGGCCTCTTCGCATAGACTTCTCTCTTTCCATCGCATCATCAGTCTTTCTTTCAGTTCACTGTACACTCTTTCCTTTCCCAGTTCTGTGAACTTCCAATTCTCCACATTCTTTACAACTTTATTCAACAACCCAGGCCGGTCCTTTTAGCCTTCCATTCTTCCACTCTTTAGTTTGCCTCCGCCTTAACGACATCATGAAGTACGAAAGTCTTTCCCTCATCGCCTTTATTGGCCTTACAGCGGCGGTGCCTACCCCAAAGAACAAGTTCGAAATTCCTCGTCGTATGCTCCGGGGCCGTGAGGTTCCCCAGGAACACTCTCACAACCGATTTCTCGACGGCGTTCGTGTCAACTTGAACATCGACAACCCCGCGGAAATCCAAGACCCAATTTTCGGTCTGCTTGGAAATGCCGCCGCAGCAGCAGGGGCCGGATCGATTACCAACCTCGACTGTCTTCAACAAGCGACTGCCGATCAAGCCTTTACCAACGCCAAGGCAGCTAGTAATGTCACCGGTCAGTCTGATGCCTTGATCTACCAGGCATTGGAGAGGAACACTGGGTCGGTTGGTCTTAAGAGCGTTGACTGCAAYGAGACGGCTGTGAACCCAGAAATCGCAGCTGTCGGGCGTCATCAAGATCCAGCTTCAGATGGAGCCGCAGAAACGAACAAGGCGATCGTTCTTGCTCTCGCTCAACAACTCTCGGCTATCGGAGCCAACCCTCAAGACGCTCTTCTCTCTGGAACCTTCGCTCCTGGCACCGTAAGTGACTTGTGTCTTTGGAAATATATAGCTTACCTTCATAGATTGGYGACGCTACTGGTGCTGGCAATACTTGCGACACCGCAGATGATGAGCCCGGTTGTATCTTCAGCCAAAACCTTCTTGTCAACGACGCCACCGCCGACGAAATTGACGCAGCTGTTGCTGGTGGCGCTGCCGGTGGGGCCACTGCCAGTGCATCTAACGCTACTGCCTCAGCTGCCAGCAACTCTTCAGCTTCGGCTGCGTCAAGCGCAAAATCCAGCGCAAAAGCAASCTCTGGTGCGGCTGAGGCGAGTGCTGSCCCACAAGCAAGCGCCTCTGCCACTGCCACCAGCGCTTCTGGCAGTAAGGGACCTCTGATGCTTATCATTGTTCGAAGCTAACATTTCTCAGCCAACGTCCAAACCTTCACTGGTACCCTGGGCGGTGCCGCTCCTCCTGTCGTCTCATCCGCAGGCGACCGACCCTTCTCTGTTAACGGTGCTACGTTTGTGAATGCTGGAGCCGCCCTTCAACGTTCATGCGCCGTAAGTCTATCCACTTCATGAATGTTRCACAAGCTAAGAATTTACAGGTCCAAAACAACGCCTGTGCTAACGCTGTGAACTCTGGAGCCCTTGGCGGCTCAGTCAGCGATTGCAACGCTCAAGAAGATCAATGTAACGCCGCCGCTTCTGCTAAGAAGCGCGCTGCCCTCGACTTCGGATCCTGCTCCAACCCAGCCATCGAATTTGCGGCTGGACTTGACGGCCGCAAGGAGAACTCCTTCGCGCCTGTTGACTCGGCCGACTTCAATCATGGTAGCGCATTGAACATTGGTGTCATCGCCTCATTCATCTGTGGCCAACTCTCATCTAAGTGCGCCGCTGGCGCTGATGCAGTCAGCGCTTGTGCGACTGCCCAGACCGCTGCCGGTATGTTATATTCCATCGATGTCAATGACAAAGCTAATGAAAATAGGTGCCGCAACTGGACAGGCAGCCGCCGATGCCTTCAACTCCGCCCTTGGCGTATCCGCCTAGATTCGCTCTGATTTCAATGCTACTGTGTCRACATCGATTGAGTGTAGAGGGTTGGGGTGGGTAGATGGAGATAATGTGGCGTTTGTGTAGATATGAGACATAATGGTTCAGTCTGATGTTTTCATTAGCGCGGCCCTACGTGGGCTTCTATTTTTGTTTYACTTTTTTTGTTGATATATACCAGCGCGAATGATCAATGCAAGAGTATGAAATCGATATTGATTTTGATACCAGGCTCGTTTTTAGATGTGTAGTARGTTTGAATGCACCACGAAAGCTGAGGATGAGCTCGAAATATTTCAGAACATGAGAGGAAAATAATAGCAAACGACGTGAGCATTCTGTAACGATTGGAACATTGAGAGTCCTTGATCACCATGATGCCGTCTGCTACGGGATGTGTAGGTGCAAAGGAACCTCACATATCACTTGGACAAATACCTGCTATTATSAAAGTAAATTTGGGAATATTTGAGGTACCTCCAGATCCAAAGGAGTGGCTGCTACAAGAGCAGGGAAGTAATGCCAAAGCCTGTGATATCGTAGGGTTCCCATTCATGCAAGAAGAGTCTGTATTGAGCCGGAGTGTCTGATACATTTATTTAGTGGGGTATGTGGGGCGTGAGAGCTCGCTAAAGGCGGCCGTTTTGCTAGTTGTGTTATAATCTATAGTAGGCAGCCTCCTTTAACAAATCCAATGGTCGGGTGGTGTAGTTGGTTATCACATCTCGTTAACAGTTCACTGTGACTCTTAAAGCCGAGAAGGTCCTGGGATGTAAGATTCCATCGTCCAAGTTTAATTACGTCGTTCTAACGCCCCTTAGCGAGCCCCAGCCTGATCACGATCCTTTTGCCATTTTAACGGTCTAATTATCTTTTTCTAGCGTTGTGCAATTGTTGAGATATATATTGTTGAAGTTTGGTGATGGTTTTTTTTTGTTTGATATTGTAGTGTTGTGGCGCTAAAGCYGGCGCTCTCTACTGTACAATAGCTTAAGCGAACACCCAAGTCTTCTACAGACAACTTATTAATGGAATGATAATATTAGATTTACATTCTTGTTAAATTTCACATAGGGACCTCCGGGTAGATCTTTATATGCGCTGAGAGTATCAACGTTAAGAATGCCAAAAATGGACGTTCTAGGAGCCGATAGTAGGCCTCAAAAACTGGCCTAGAATGTCCGAAATTAGAATGGATTTTTGCATCCCAAGATCCCTTCGTTGGGAGAGCAATTGCCCCAACTTGTATTAATCATGTCTGAATTACTTTTGAGATTGGTAAACAGGACCTGTAGTGACATTTCTTCGTCGGAGATGCGTGACAATAGTTCAAAGTAGTGGGTACGTTTTTTGTGGTGGGGTGGTCAGGGGCTTAAGCGAGAATAACGCTTCCCGACCCCAATGCCGAGGCGACATCTCCAAACTTCATACTAAGACAAATTTTCATTGATTAAGTTCCATGGAAACGTGAAGTCTTCCATATGAGCATCTTTCTTTGCATTAAGATAATATAAGATCAGACATAGTGTACTGGCTTCCATTTTTGTCCCACCCATAGCATTTTGTATAATCCTTCGCAATCATGCATGGACTTCTGTCACTGCCATTCTAGCAGACGGATGAAGACCACCAGAAGCCCCAGGCATAATTCAACCCTCCCGTATCAACACCTTCTATTGGGTGRGCTCATTAACCTCCTGCTCCGGGCTCAATCGCTGAAGCTCACCGTCGACAACGCACATCAGGCCTTCGAGTGCCGGCGGTACCTCGTCACACTCGTACAGCACTATGTCCTCCCCAAGCATTTCGACGCCAAAGCGTATCTCCACTTTTTCGTACTTAAAAATCGACCAAATAGCACTTTTGAGATGCTTTGACGAACCCCAGCACGTGCCCCATAGATCTAGCTTCATCTCCTTGCCTCTTTCGTCGATGTAAGCAAGATGGTACAATTCGCCAAGCTGAAAGCCGTATTTTTCGAAGTTGAAGTGGAAGCGGATGTAATCGTTGAACTCATCTTTCTTCATGTTTCGTGGATCCTTGGTGAAGAATCCCTCTCTGGTCAGCTGCTCCTCAACTTTCGCCAGAGCTGCTTGTGTTTTGTCATCCTCGGCGTCGAAGTCCTTCAACCAGTGATAGGCGATCTTTGCGGGTTCAATCTTGACCCTGTTGGGGGACGTACACTACAAGACGTACTACGGAAGGAGCTTCCCACCAAATGGAAAGAACTTAAATAGCACTTTTAGTCTTAGTTTCCAATGCATGCCTTTTCCACTCTGACCTTTTCATAAACATTGACAGACCCTTTCTTGACCTCCATCCTTCCCCTTTACGGCTTGTCCATCATCGCCTACCATAKTTGCACTTCTCRGTGGGCCACTCAAATCTTYGCCCCATAACTCGCGCATAGCCCCACACCAGAACTTGCTTTGACCATGCAGTTCCTGCTCACGCCAGTACTRACTGTCCCTCATGATTGAGAAGCTTCCACTAAGCCCTTGACAGATTTGAAGGTTCGTTTAAGAACTTTGCCGGTAGACTATGGCGGAGGCGAGGAACCACTGAAATAGTTCACTCGTATCGTAAACTGAGCTGCACCACCGGCTAGCTTGTGAAATAGTTCAGTTGCTTTTTTGGGGCGTGCCTGCGGGATTATACCCATCCAATAAGCTGAAGAGACCTCGGAGAGGTACAGGGCGGCGAAGTATTGCAAATAAGCCGACAGTGGCTGGGATGGAGGATAGTCGTGAAATAGTTCATAAGGTCTGAGATTGTGACTTGGATAGAGCTTGAAATCGTTCACAGTGTTTGAAGGTGCTTACCGAGTGAACTGAAGATCGTTCACTTTGCGTTAGYGATAAAACGAGGGTTGTCCGTAGATGAAGAAGCAAGAGACTAGGGGAGGAGCAAGAGTTTTATATATCGCTCCTAGACTCGCATTTCGGGGGTCCTTCCTTCCTCAAGCGAGTTTGACCTAATTTAGAACTAGGGGAATTTGTAGCTCGTGAACGATTTCAAGGACAAGCCCTCTCTTTCCATAGAAAATGATGCTCGTTGTAGAAATTGAAGCTTGAATATATTATATATTAGCTTGCGATGCTKAAGAATAGCTCGCATGATTCCTGCCCTAGGTAGGTGAACTATTTCACTACTTTGCCTATGGCGGTGCTAGTCAGTGAAAAAGTTCACAGCAGCTTGCCTAGCTTATCTCTGAATATTTCAAGGACCAGGCCTTGTGAGCTATTTCAAGCCTKCWTCTGCTTTGACTAGTTCTAAAAAAGGCCAGCTTGAACGATTTCACGGTCGTGTGCTGTGCTGGACCGACAACTAGCTTTTAATAGCACTTTCAAGCAACTATCAATGGGATTTATTTAGGAGGCTATTCCATTTGCAGACATTAAACTATTTCAGAGGTATGCTTGCTTTCGGGTAGCGGCTGCACCACCTTGACTCCTCGCTGGCACTTGCTAGTTGTAAGCGACTTCCTCCGCCGGAGAATCGCAATGTGCAYTTGCTAGGCAGCAGGCTGTACTACTCAGTACAGCCGTTAACGATCGTAGAAGTCCCATTCTGAGACTGTTCATGAAAGCCATGCCTTATTGTCTTACGTACCTACAAACACTCGCCAACACTGTTTATCCCTAACTCCCTGGCACGCCCTCAATCCTTTGCGCTCCACTTAAACTCCCCCAGCCCCGTTTCCTCCAGCATACCCCTACTRATGAGCTTATTCAACGGATGCGTCGTGGAGAACCTAAACCGGCCATGAGATGACTCTTTGATGGTGCCGCGATCGAGCTCGGACTTCCAATGCTTGAGGAAGTCGGAGCACAGGGGGTCGTTCTCGAACGCTGTGTTTTCAAGGGCTTGGAGAAGGGTGAAGTGGTGCCCGGTTCGGCGTAGGTGGTTGTAGTCGAGGGGTTGTGTTGTATGGACTTTGCTGTGGGGCCTTGAATGGGTGAGTGATGAGCTGCCATGATGGGAAGCTGAGGCGTGACCCATGAATGATTGGAGGGCGGAGTTTRTCAGGCTGGGAACAGGTGATGCGAAAGGCTGGAAGGTCTCGCTGAATGATTCGAATAGAGAGTCGACGGGTGAGTTATGGCGGCTAGGAACTTCGGTCTCTCGATGGCTTCTGATCGAGGAGGATCGGGACAGAGCGTTACCAATGGTGGAAGCCCGCGAAGCTGACCTAGATGGAGCTGGTGAAGGGCGCGGACTATAAGGACGGGTATCCTCTCTTTGATGTCTGCGCCAAGATTGAATACTGCAGCTTGCGGAAACACGCGACGGGGTAGGTGAGGGTTGACGCCGGTATGGCTGATAGCTGGTGGTGGCACGGTGAAATGGTGTAGAGAGCTGAGGTTGATGTGGCACTGCTTTATGTGAAGAGGTCGTGGATGTCTTGCCGTGACCGGGGGCTTTCTTGACAGGGTTTACATGGTGCTCCCGCAGTCCAGTTCCACGAGATGGGCCGGAATTGTCAACACCATGAGTGGCAAATGAACCGACATTRGGTTGTTCGGTCTCGGGTTGATAATTTATAGTAGATCCAGCTTTGGCTTTGGATTGCTCTGGTTTCGAATGCCTAGTTTTGGATCGTCCTCTYCTAGGAAGCTTGGCCTCGGAGCTATGAGCTGGKGAGGAAAACATGCTGACTTGTTGAAGGCTGAGCTTATAGTATAGTAAAGTCTTGAGGATTGCTGTTAGATTTTGTCGCTTAGAAGGAAAGCAAGAAAAACATATATTTCCTGAACCAGGGAGATCTTATAGAAAGAAGCTCGTGAGTCGTGGAGCGAGTCACTCACTAAGCCAGTGATTCAGAGATGCCGTGACTCTGCAAAGAAGCAGTGGATGTAGTCTCCGAAAAGTCGGATTGTTCCTAGCTTTGCCTAATCCAACATTCTTTTATAAATCAGCGGTGGAAAATAGGCTTTCAGGACTTCCTGATGCCAATGCACATCCAGGCCACCACTGGCTTGTGCCACTTTTCGGACAATTCTTGAGAAAGAGTGGTGGAGATGTGTAATCCATTGTGCAAGGCYCAATCCGGCATGAAATCTTTCCTTGATYGGATATATCATTCGGGAGCYCCTAACACCAAACCATAGGCATMATTGTATGCGCCCTCTAACGCCTTTGAATCCTCTATCATCGACCGTGTGACCTTTCACCGTTATGTGCACCCTGTGTGTCTCCATCTACAATGCTCTCCAATAATGTCCATTGTTGCCATGTTCGTTCGAAGAATGCTCGAGATTAGATTCCGCCACCTGTGGATAATCCTTCGTCAGCAGGCTGTTTCAAGACGCCAGCACCATGGCCGGTCCAGATGGTGGATGAAGACTCACCGCTCCGCCCAGGGGCCACCGCAAAATTTGYATCCTTGCTGCTGGCCTTCTTCGCTGCCTCACTGCGCTGCATGACGGCSCGCCACTTCAAGCCGAGAAACAAAGCACTTCCGCCGAGAAAAGCACCGATCAGGAGAGGGGTTCTTTGCCGACTGGTATGTTAATATTAGCCTTATCCGATGCGGGATCTTCGAGGCGATGGAGCAGGTGTGGGCTCGGTGCTGCRGCAGGTCATGACATACGAGAAGACGGGTCGAGCCGGGGCCATACTGGRCGTTGAAGTGCAGAGAGGGGCGTGTATTCAATATGGCGGACGCCAACGGGCTGCAACAGATACGCAAGAGATGGGAGGATCGAGTGCAAGCCGGATGGGCCCAGGCATCTTCGTGAAGCTTCCCCGCAAAAGGCGGCAGGTCCCTGCGGTGGCTTAGTCAGCGGCATGTTAGACGCCCTCAGCCTTCACCTCTGCTGTCTTGAACACATTTCGGCAATGATTGGAACGCCAGGCGAACAGATGGTCGAGCATTTCGGAATAGACTCAGTTCTCTTTGCTATGTCTGCTCCTTTTCTCATGGCCGTACGAGCGACTTGGTTGCTTCTCCGAATTCCACCAACGAGCAGCTGCAAAGTTAAGTCTTGCTATCAACCTTCCAAAAATGCCGTTTGTGATTCTCGGAAGTAAACACAAGCCAGAACGACGTTGTGATGCTTGTCTATCAGAGGCACATTTCTCCCGACGCTAGCTCACCAGAGTCACCGCTCAGGCTCCTTTACTTCTAATAAATGGCGTGTATGTGTCTACACTTAGCYATTATYGCGAGTGCTGCATCTTCTAAAACTTACTTTCGGATTTCAAAACCAATAGGGAATGCATTGCCAAGAAGCAAGGAGCTTTTTCCATCTGCAGAATCTATAGATGTTCGACTTTAAGATCCTCTAAGCGAGGTACCTCGAGGAGCGATTTCGGTACTGGGGAACTGCCGATCTGCTAAARTCACAAGCATTATCAATTGGCAGATAAGGACCGCCAAGACCTACGTTTCGAAGCATATATGATGGCTTTTAAGGGCTTGCATTCGATCCGCTTGCATTGGCGGGAAGCGCCGCTCCCCAAATTTCTGCTGGTCGAATAAGGAAGGTAAGGAGAGATGGCCAAGCCTTCTGCCGACACACCTCACTTTCTACCGAACCGATTCAATCTACCAGGACGACTCAATTGGCCATGGGAGATCTGCCCTGAATTCTTGGCGACCCTTGAACTTTGTTCAGTGGGCCTGCACCTGCAGAAGAAGTATGCCAAAGCTTCTAGAAAGCKTGCTAGACATCCCTCTAACAGCACCGGGAAGTATGCTGTATGGGGAAGCTCATMATTATGCCAAGAAGACTTTCGATCGTGTGAAGAAGACATGATGGCTGGTTGTTGGATAAGAGATGAAGAGAGCAGATCTTATCACCAACAGGCGGGCGAGCGAGAGCTGCTGTGGCGGGATAGTGTAATAGGAAATCGAACAGATTGAATGCGGGCGTGGATGGTGTGAAAGGTATGATATAAAACCTCTGCAGTACCCTCATCACTTTGCTTCCCTAGGCAGATCATTGTAAATCCATTCAATTCAACAATTGACTTCAAGATGAAGAACCTCCTCCTTCTTGCCCCTCTCTTCCTCGCCCCCATCCTTGCACTTCCTGCCCCAGCTCCTCAGCCTTCCCCTCCAGGAGTCCCTTCCACTGCAACTGCCAAGAGCGAACTCGCCGCCCTCACCGTTGCCGCAGCCGGATCTCAAGATGGCTACAGCCGAGATCTATTCCCTCACTGGGTATACTCACCCTATTCTCACCTTCCCCGCAACGCCACATCACTAACACACCCTCCAGATCACCATCTCAGGAACATGCGACACCCGCGAGACAGTCCTCAAGCGGGACGGCACCAACGTAGTAACCAGCTCCGCCTGCGCCGCCACCAGCGGGACCTGGGTCTCGCCCTACGACGGCGCGACCTGGACCGCCTCGTCCGACGTCGACATCGACCATCTCGTGCCTCTCAGCAATGCYTGGAAGTCCGGCGCGTCRGCGTGGACAACGGCTCAGCGACAGAGCTTCGCGAACGATCTGACGAACCCGCAGCTGCTGGCCGTGACGGACAACGTGAATAGCGCGAAGGGCGATTCGGGGCCTGAGGACTGGAAGCCGCCGTTGAGTATGTATACCGTGTATTAGACAACATTGGATGGGAGGCTTGCTAACGAGGGTTGGATAGCGAGTTATTATTGCACTTATGCGAAGATGTGGGTTAAGGTCAAGAGCGTTTATAGTCGTACGTGTTGATTCTTTTTGATGGTGAGATGGGTGCTGATGAGTGGATTTAGTTACGATTACGAGTGCCGAGAAGACTGCCCTGACGTCTATGTTGAACACTTGCTAAGTTGTAAGTGGGTGCGAGAGGGGAGAGGAAGTTCTGAAGGCGATAAGTTTATGATCTCGGATGGGAAATGACTTAGTGGATGTGATATTCGACATGAAAGTGCGAATATTCCCCTATTCAGCGTCAAGCAAGGCGTACGTGTGTTCTATTTTTACAAAGCTAGAGTTAAAGGAAGTTGATAAATTTTGCATTTCAAAGTCGTTGAAGTCAACGCGAAAAGGGGGAGCTTCTCTTCTCTGTTCTTGAAGAAAATCCGAGAATGGACATTATTATATAAGATTCTTCTAAAATCCATGATTACTGCTGTTTCGGTTGAGCTTCCTTCTTTTGCCTCATAGACTTCCATCTCATGAACATGCAGCATAGCGGGAACAAAATAGTATTGACCCCCGCCCAACCAAACAGCACACCAAAGTTCTTCCCGATCTCGGAATGCGTATCGAAGAGGACAGTCCTGCTCGCATTCACAACTGTCACTCGCATTAGTATGACTTCGAAGAAGGTACTGAGAGGGTAACTTACTGTTGTGCAGAGGCCAGGCATAGCCCCAGTAGTAGAAGTGTGGTGCTAAAGTAATGGAGTAAAACGATGTTGCGACGTTCGTGATAACCCACTACATATTATCAGTACTGTTTTCACCCTTTTCATAAGACAAAGACTTACGAAAATCAACCAGAAAGCCGTCCACGGCTGCCCCACAATCATCGTCACATTTTCGCACGCTAGTCCCAGCGCAATCATCCCTATCCAATTCAACATCCAGTATACCACARAGCTGCCCTTCCCATACGCATTCGCCGGGTTCACGACCTCAGTCTCCGGCCCCGGGGAACTGCTGAACTGAATCTGGAACGCGAGCGAGATGAGCGAGTAGAAGAGCGCGAGGATGAAGTAGACGAGCATGGTGGTGATCCAGCGGTAGATGATGAGTTGGTAGAAATGCAGGGGTTTGTGGCCGGGAGACATGAACTTCATGTGCGTCGGCATGTAGAAGCCAAAGGAGAAGAACGAGATGATGATGAGGTAAATGAGGCCGATACTGATGGCGGGCGTAGCGACGGGAGGGAAGAAGGGGCGTAGGTTGAAGGTTGAGAAGCCGATGGCGGGGTTAAGGGCTTGGGGCGCGCGCTGGATGTTGGAGAGGAGTATGGGGTTCGAGRAGGCATTTGTGAGGACTTGCTTTGCCCACATCTGGCCGAATTTGGAGGTTACTTCTTGTTGGAACATTTGCAGCTGCGGCGTGATGTAGCTAGAATATATGGTGTCGTCGCGGGCTTCGACATATATTATCTGCGCTGCTCCTAGGGGATCGTACGAGGCATTGCCGTTCTGTACAGCTTGTTGAAGGAGCGAAGTTGCGTTTGCATTGATAATGATTGCTGCCCAAGCTTTTTCATCGTAAATTGCTTGGCGCACGGCCATAGGGTCGTCGTTGAAGGCAGAAGGAGGAAGAGATCCATATCCTAGCGCACCTGTGGGCTTGAGCATTGACTCTGCTGCTGAGACGATCTGGGGCCCAACAATTGGAGTTATGCCTGTGTATGGAGCAACTTGGCCGTCGAAGTCCACAATGTACACCACAAGAGAGGAGAGATTCTGCTCGACCCTGAACAGCACTGCCCAGTATATGGATAAAACCGATAATATGAATACCACAAGAATCAAAGCTGGGTTCGTCCATGTTAGTTTGAGCCAGCTCAGATCGGAACCGACGCACTTGTGAGGATCCAATTCTTCAATACATCCAATCTCACCGCTTTCAAGTCAGAACTCCAGAACCCAACCGAGCCACCTCCCTGCTGACTGTTCTTGTTCCCATTTTCCCCGCCATCGGTATGTCCATTCTGCTGGTTCTGGTCTCCCTGCTTCTKTTGCTGCTGTGGCCCCAAAGTCTCCCCGGAGTCTGAGCTGGGGTGAGGAGACATCGTTAAGCTCGGAAGTCTCGCTGGCTGGAGAGGACTCGATTGACGGAATCCAAGGCYGTAATGTGAAGAGGAGAAGAGTAATTAGGCAAAACTCATATAGAGACTATGGAAAGACGGATACACCAGCCAATCCGGAGAGTCTATCAAGTCCCCTCTYTGGTGACACAAGCCACACCAGCGGCAGCAACGATGATTAGTTTTAGCTTTGACACCAGATTCGCGGGAAAGAGAGAAATTGAATCGGCGACGCGACAAACGCGAAAGAGAGA